>OZ036011.1:1699710-1704710 GCA_964035015.1 Corallium rubrum
ACTTTATATGAATTATTTATCGCAATTTTCCTGCAATTACATCACTACGCGGGTATCCCCAAATTCCCAGTATAGTAAAGTTGTGACGTCACTGTACGTTAATTCAATATAATCTAATTACGCCAACCCACTCCGTACCCCCGAGCGACCCTTCTGCTCAGTTCTTTATTCTGTAGTCATACAAAAGCTTTGCTTATATCCAGGAATACTGACAACAATAAGGAATAATTAGCTTCAAATTTTAACGAATTGTTCTTTCTCCGTTTAAAATCTTGGCCGCCATAATTGTTTATTATGTGCGGAAAGAGTCCTTGCACGATCCGTCAGAATCCGTTGTAGAACGTGATTGCATGGCTCTTTTCAGTTTTTGTTGTTTTTGATTGGCTTATTTGCTTCAAAAATTTGCACTGTAATTCCTTTTTTCTGCACTGTATTTCCTTAAAACTACCGCAGTTTTTCTTTACTTTTGTGTTAGGAAAGTGACAAAAGTCCATGGTTTGAGAGAAACTTAAGAAGGATAGTGTAACTGAGAAAAAGAATTCCTTCGGATATAAACACGAACTCTATAGACACGAACGTTATAAACACAAACGTTCTATATAAACACGAACTGTATAAACACGAACTTTATAAACATGTAGTATAGACGAAAAGAAAATATCGTAAGTTAAAGATGCACATATTCACCATAGAAGATCTTCAGAACGCTCTTGTTATCGCTGAAAATATTCAAGATGAAGAAAATGAAGAATGGCGACACATTTTTGTTGATATCCTTAGGACATTTGAACTGGACTGTAAAGATTTCCAGACTGGTCATGTTCAAGAGGAAAATACCGACAATGTAACCGGTGAAGACCTAAGGACAATGATCGATTATTCGAATGCGTTAGAACAGGCATTACTGTACTACGACAACCGTGGATACCAGAAAGCAATTGAATGTTGCCGTCAAGCCCTCGTGGTCATTGGTCGAAAATTAGGTTTAAATTTCAAACAATTGGAAGCTGGTGCTTTGGAACTTATGGGACTTTCCTACGGCTATAACAATGAATACCAAAAGGCAATTGATTGTCATCGTAAATGCTTGGAGATTTATAAACAACTTGACGACAAAGAAGGAGTAGGCAGAACTCACTCAAATATGGGGGATGCCTACCGACACATTCATCAATACCAAAAAGCAGTGGACTGTCATCGTAAAGAAGTGGAGATTGTTGAAGAACTTGGGGACAAAAGAAGGATAGACGTAGCATACCGAGAGAAGGGAATCACCTACCAAAACATTGGTGAATACCAAAAAGCAATTGACTGTCATTGTAAAGAATTGGAGATTGCCGAAGAATTTGGCGATAAAGAAAGAACAGGCGCAGCTCATGGACATTTGGGAAGTGGCTACTGCAGCATTGCTCAATACCAAAAAGCAATTGACTTTCATCGTAAAGCCTTGGAAATTGCTGAAGAATTGGGCGATAAAGAAAGAATAGGCGCAGTTCATGGAAATTTGGGAAGTGCCTACTGCAGGATTGCTCAATACCAAAAAGCAATTGACTGTCATCGTAAAGCCTTGAAAATTGCTGAAGAACTTCGCGACAAAAAAGGAATAGGCAAAGCTCACGCAAATATGGGAAATGCCTACTGCAACATTGGTGAATACCAAAACGCATTTAAGTGTTATATTAAACACTTTGAGATTGCTGAGGAACTTGGAGACAAAATATGGATAGGCATAGCTCACGGAAATATAGCAGATACCTACTTCAACATTGGTGAATACCAAAACGCAATTGACTGCCGTTGCAAACAATTGGAGATTGATGAGGAACTTTGCAACAAAGATGGAGTAGTGATAGGTTATGGAAATTTGGGAAATGCCTACTTCGCCATTGGTGAATACCAAAAAGCAATTCACTGCTCTCGTAAAGCCTTGGAAATAGCTGAAGAACTCGGGAATATACGAGCGGTAGCAATGATACAAGGCAATCTTGGAATTTTTTACCAAAGGAATAATGACAGATTAGCTTGTTCATTCTTTGCTAAGTCAATGTTAAGCTACCAGAAGATTCGCCATTTTGGATTTTATGAAGATGGATTAAACACGTCTATTTCGAATCTATTTGCTAAAGTCCATAAGACTTCCTCGAAAGTCTTTTGAATCTGAAGCAAGTCAAATTGGCTTTGTTGGTCTCGGACAGTGGGAAAGCGAAAGCTCTTTACGATCTAACAAGAAGGTGTGTGGACGTTGTTACGGATCCTGCACTTGATGAGAATTTTACCATTGCAATCCAAGCAATTGCCGACGATCCTGGTTTGAAAACAAACGAAGCATTTCTTGATATCGCTTTGTTCCAAGTGATTTGTCTGATGCAAGATGAAAATATTATTTCCTACACGTTTGATCGTCATGATAATCTACACGCATGGGTTATTTCAAGAAAAGGTGTTTTTTATAAGACATGGAAAACAGACAACGGTATATCGTCAAAAACCTATGGGGAGGCCATCAATCGTGGGATACAAGAATGTTTGATGCCGAATTTGCCAAAAAATGTCTCGCATAGTCCAGAGCCAGCAGAGGGGTACAGCTTCTGGAAATTCGAAAAAGGATCATCTTGATCTTCCATTCATTTGTATCAACGATGACCGTGGGAATAAGTTCACCCGAGATTTAGAAGAGAGAGTTCAAAATCTGACGAGAATTGAGAAGACAAGCTCGAAAACGATAAACTGTGATCCAAGTATCTCAGTCTTGAAGTCCTTGAAGGGAAGATACAACTTGGATAACTCAACTACAAATCAACACGGCTTCCATAACTCTTCTCAGAAGAGCAGTGAAGAAGATCAGAAAGATACGAAAAAGGTTGTGGAATGGTATTCGTTGGAAAGACCCAAAATTTTTCCGAGCCAAATGAAAAAAGAAATAAGCAACCATCGAGGAGATCCGACGGAACAGGACACAGGCCTTGAAGCCTACCTTCAGAAAAAATATTCAATGTATATTTCACCTATCGAAGAATATCTGGTTGGCTCAAAGATTCTAATCGTCCCAGAAGGCTCGCAATTCAAGGTACCATTTTGTGCTTTACTCAACTCGAAGAAAGAGCATCTTTGTGACAGATACAGTCTACATTTCAGCCCGGCGTTACATGTTCTTAATGCAAGCTTGTTGAAGCCCTTACCCAAGATTGGACCGGCTCTTTTTGTTGGAAATCCTATTGTTGGAGATGTAAAATTTAACGACGAAATAAGATCGGTATCTCAACTTGCTAACGCCAAAGTCGAAGCTGAAGAATGCAGTAAATATTTCAACACGGAGCCACTATTAGAAGAAAAGGCCACGAAGGAGAATGTCCTGAAGAGCATGAAAGATGCAAGTGTCATTCACATCGCTGCACATGGGGACATGGATCACGCCGACATATTCCTCGCACCAAACGAAGGAGCACCGAAACCTCCGAGCGAAGAACATTATCTCCTAACGGCTGAAGATGTTGTCGAGTGCACTCTCAAGGCTCGTCTTGTAGTCTTGAGCTGTTGTCACAGCGGACGTGGTCAAATATCTGCTGAAGGTGTTGTCGGTATTGCAAGATCTTTTCTAGGAGCTGGCGCCCGTTCAGTTTTGGTCTCGATTTGGAGACTCTTAGACGCAGAAACCATGGAATTTATGAAGTTGTTCTATGAGAAAGTCATCCAAGGAGTCTCCGTGTGCGTTGCTCTACAGCAAATAATGATTGAAGTAAAGAAGAAACACAAAATTAAAGCGTGGGCGTCTTTCCAAATAGTAGGAGAAGACATTTCACTGAGCAAGGACGAAATTGAAGAAATTTGTGGACAATCTTCAGCATGATAAACAGAAGTATCAGAACAACTTATAAGTATGATCCTTTAAGTATTTGTATTTGTCGCGCGAGGCGACATTTCTATTGTCAAAATTGAATAGATTGGAATAGATTTCTAAGGGGGTGTTTATATGGAGGCGGGCCAACCCGGGTGCTCGAGCTAGCTCGCTTTGCCGAGATAGCTCGAATAGCCGGGCTGGTTTGCTTGTTGTGCTATTTGAGAAATTTATCAGTTCTGTTAAGACATGAAGTCTCATTGTTTTAAATATGAACTGTACATGAACAAGCAGAACTTGTGAATTGTAAATATGTCGAAAAAAGCTGATAAAAACAAATTTTGAGGCGTGTACGAAGCTTTTAGTGCCAGCCCGTGTAGGAGAGCTAGCCTGGTCAATCGTGTTTACATGGGGAAAAATCAGCCCGGGTAACTGAGATCTCGGTCTCACAAAGCGAGATCTCGGCTAGGCGGGCTGGCTCGGCTCTCATATAAACACAAGATGAAAAATTAACAAGAAATAATAGCACAAGCACGATCTCGGCAAAGCGGGCTAGCCCGGTTCGCTACATATAAACACCCTTTAATTAGTTTCACTCGAGAACTAATAAAACAAGAGAAAAAGGTTGCTTCGCGCGAGAAAATGTCCCAGTGGAAAACCAGGCTTTAAGCCGGTTTTCCACCAGGCGACTTCTTTCGTGCGAAGCGACTTTTTCTTTTGTCTCATGAGCTCTGAGCTGGAACTAATCAGAAATCTATTGAATTCGAATAAAAGAAAGTCGCTTCGCGCGAAAAAAATCGCCTAGTGGAAAACCGGCGTAATAGCTTGCTCGGTTCTGTTCGCGCGAAAACAAACATTCATGACACGAAATACAAATTTGAAAAGAGAGACTCTTAATGTAAAAGAAACTTTAGAAGTGAATTTTTATTTACACTTAATATTGAAACGTTGTTGACATTGTAAAACTTTACTTTTCTGCTTAATTAATTTAACTGTCTTTATTAGTTGTTTACGAACAAACTATAGTTCTTTCGTCCTATAAGATACACATCCTTTGTATAACGAATAGAGAATAGATGATACTCGTATACGTACGGAGATACGAATTAGACATTAGTCTAATCTGGCTTAAAAGGTTTGTGCACGTACAGTCAGTGACAAAATA
>OZ036011.1:1707210-1714710 GCA_964035015.1 Corallium rubrum
ACAGACAGAGACAGACAGAGACAGAAGACAAAAGACAGACAGACAGAGAAGACAGAGACAGACAAGACAAGACAAGAAGACAGAAGACAGAGAAGACAGAGTACAGACAAGACAGAAAGACACAGAGGACAAGACAAAGACAGAAGACAAGACAGACAAGACAAGACAAAGACAGAGACAGACAGAGACAGACAGAGAGACAAGACAAGACAAGACAGACAAGACAGAAGACAGAGACAGACAGACAGAGACAAGAGCAAGAGTAAGACAAAGACAGAGACAGAGACAGAGACAGACGACAGAAGAAAACAAGACAAGACAAGACAGACAAGACAAGACAAGACAAGAGCAAGACAAGACAAGACAGAAGACAGAGACAGAGACAGAAAGACAGAGACAAAGAAGGACAAGACAGACAAGACAAGAGCAAGACAGAGAGTAAGACAGAGACAAGACAAAGACAAGACAAGACAAAGACAGAAGACAGACAGACAAGACAGAGACAAGACAAGACAAGACAGGAAGACAAGACAAAGACAAAAGACAAAAGACAGACAGAGACAAAGACAAAAGACAAGACAAGAAAAGAGACAGAAGACAGAAGACAGAGACAAGACAGACAAGACAGAAAAGACAAGACAGAGACAGAGACAGAGACAGAGACAGAGACAGAGACAGAAGCAAGCAAGACAAGGCAAGGCAAGACAAGCAAGGCAAGGACAAGCAAGGCAAGACAAGGCAAGACAAGGCAAGGCAAGGCAAGAAAAGACAAGGCAAGGACAAGGCAAGGCAAAGGCAAGGCAAGGCAAGGCAAGGCAAGGCAAGGCAAGGCAAGGCAAGGCAAGGCAAGGCAAGGCAAGGCAAGGCAAGGCAAGGCAAGGCAAGGCAAGGCAAGGCAAGGCAAGGCAAGGCAAGGCAAGGCAAGGCAAGGCAAGGCAAGGCAAGGCAAGGCAAGGCAAGGCAAGGCAAGGCAAGGCAAGGCAAGGCAAGGCAAGGCAAGGCAAGGCAAGGCAAGGCAAGGCAAGGCAAGGCAAGGCAAGGCAAGACAAGGCAAGGCAAGGCAAGGCAAGGCAAGGCAAGGCAAGGCAGGCAAGGCAAGCAAGCAAGCAAGCAAGCAATCAATCAATCAATCAATTGTAACGTACCGAGCTTTGAAGAACACTCCTTTTATTTACGATGCATTAAACTTATATTTACTGATCTAAGCATTATATCGCCACCTCTTTTGGGTGGCATGCTTATGCAAGCCGCCCGACGAACAGAGGCGACGGAACGGGGGGAGGGCACTAGGGGCAGATGCCACCCCACTTTTTTCAAAATTTGAAAATGTGCCCTTTTAATTTTCTGAAATAAAAATGCCCTTTTTGTAAATGTAGCATGTGGCGGTTAAAGTTTACTGCAGCATGTTGCCTATACTGGTAATAATTAATATAATGTACCCTTTTCGCAGAAGTATGACATTGCTATTTGCTGTAGAAAAGAGTGACTATGCCGTTGCCCGAGGGGTGACGTAAAAGAGTTATTTATAAAATATCAAATATGATATAATGTAAGTTTCCAGCACATTGGCGCTACTTGAAGTATTCTATTTCGAAAAGAAATGCCGATGACCAAGAAATTATGTTAAAAACAAAATGGTAGTGATCAAATGGAAGTTACAACCGTACAACGTTTTAAATTATACATTATTTTGAAAATAACCTGCTCCAAATGCCAAATTTTCGTTAAAAATGATGTTTCTGACCAGAAACTAGCAAACCAACACATTTGGAATGATTCCCTCATCTTTTCTATTTTGGCAGTTGGAAGGTGCCCCTTTTTGGCGGTGCCCCCCCCCCCCCCCCCCCCCCCCCCCCCACACACACACACTTTTCAGGTGCTTTCGCGGCCTCTGCCGACGAAGAGGAGATACATAAATTTATATATAGTAATCAGCAATGGCTAACATATTTTGAAATCTTCATGAACAATTTAGTAAATTGCCACAATAATCATACAAATTTAACACCATTTTAATTGTACTGTAAATACCTTTTTCAAACAGCAATTTTAAATTGGCAAAAATTTTATATTTTTATAAATACCGCATATAATTTTCCTGTAAAAAATGCATTTGTCAGAAAGTTAGAGCACAAAAGGACATTGTTGATAGTGGCTTATCCATGCACTGGCTGTGCTGTTCTTAACAGCAAATTTTGCAAAGCCGCGAATCAAGGCACCTATACATTTATGTTGATGCAGTTTCTGTTGTCGAGAGGGTGGCTTACAGCCGCTTTGTATCGCCACCTCTTTTGGGTGGCATGCTTATGCAAGCTTCCCAACCAAGAGGAGATACATAAGTTTATTGTAATCATCAATGGCTAATATATTTTGAAATCGTCATGAACACTTTAGTAAATTAATTAATTGCCACAATAAATCATACAAATTTAAGAGCATTTTATATTGTACTGTAAACACATTTTCCAAACAGCAATTTTAAATAGGCAAATTTTTTTTAAACAAAGCACTCCATCTAATTTTCCTGCAAAAAATGCATTTGTCATAAAGTTAGAGCACAAAAGGACATTGTTGATAGTGGCTTATCCTGCACTAGCAGTGAATTGGCATTGTGTTTGCAAATATGTACACGTTTTGTAAATATAAACCAATTAAGGAAATTGCAAGAAACCCCCTGTACTTTCTTTACATTACATTTACATTTACATTTACATTTACATTTACATTTACATTTACATTTACATTTACATTTACATTTACATTTACATTTACATTTACAAGACTGGTATAAATATAATAGAAATATACACACACATGTAATATACACGCACATATATAATAGTAATAATTTGGTAGTCAGTATTGGGCAAGCTATAAATGTTTCTTTAGCTTCCTCTTAAAATGATCTAGTTCTGTTACGTTCCTGAGATCTGATGGTAACTTATTCCATACTCTTGCCCCATTAATTCTAAGAGATCCTTGATATTTTGCGTTTTAGCTAATGGTGGACGGAGAAGATCTCAATTACGCGTCATATACGAGTGTACGTTATACGCATGGCTGAATTCGTTAAGCAAATAGGCTGGAGCTAATCTATTTAAGCATTTAAACACATAGGCAAGTTTGATTGTGTCTACGTGATTGTAGTGACGGCCAACTAAAGATAGCTTTATTTCATGGGACTCAAGTTTGCGCTGTTCAATTATTCTAGCAGCTCGCACTGAAGTTTATCCAGATAGTCCAGATTCATTTTACCACACGTACTCCAGATGACAGAAAAATAGTCAAAAAGGGGAAGGACCATACTGTTATATAGTGAGATATACAGGCCTCTCTAGGAAGTACTTTACATGCTTTTCGGAGCATACCAAGCCTAGATGAGATCTTATTAGCCAGGTGATCTATATGATCATTCCAAGATAAGTTTGGATTAAGAATGACACCTAGAATGGTGTCACTGGCTTTAACAGTAAAGTTTTTAACTAAACTTAACCTTTGATTAGTACCCATCAGCATAACTTTAGTTTTGTCATAATTAAGGAACAAGAAGTTATTACTAAGCCAATTGATTATCCTGTTAAGATCGTGAGTTAGGCTATTTTCAATCTCAGAGAATAATTTACTGCTAAAGGTGTCATCAGCATAAAGGCGCACGCTACAGTAGTTGGTAATAGTATGAAGATCATTAATATAAATAATGAATAGCAGGGGGCCCAAAATAGACCCCTGAGGTACACCAAATAGAATAGGCTGTGGGCTGGAGGACACACCATTAGCAGTAATAGTTTGCGATCTATCATTAAGATATGCCTTAAACCACTGTAACGAAGACTTAGAAAAACTCAACACAGAAAGTTTATCAAGTAATTTATCGTGGTCTAAAGTGTCAAAGGCTTTTGAGAGGTCTAAAAAGACCATCCCAGTCAGCTGTCCCTAATTGTCTATGCTATGCAGTAAAGCATTGGGACATCAGTCAAGCAGGTGCTAGTTGAGTGGAGAGGTCTGAATCCCGATTGGTAAATAGATAGGATGTTATTTTCATGCAGAAAAGAATAAACCATGTTGTAAACTGCACGTTCCAAGATCTTAGCAAACAGAGGGAGTACCGAGATAGGTCTGAAATTTGCAAGGTCAGATTTTGATCCAGTTTTGTGAACAGGTGTAACTATAGCATGCTTCCAGTCAGGTGGTATTGAGCCTTCATTTATAGTTCGATTTAGTAGTATTGTGAGAGGCTTGGCAATTTCGTGAGAGCCGTCCTTCAGAAGGCGAACCCGGCATGTTTGTTAGTCCAGTGGGCTTAAGGTGCTGTTATACACGATGCGATTTTTCTTGCAACTTGCAACAAATCACTGAATGTTGTAAGTTGCATAAAAAATCGCACCGTGTAACACCCCGTAGCAACTTGCGATTTTGTCATTTTTACCGTGTTGCAACTAGTTGCAAGAAAAGTTGGATGGGTTCTACTTTTTGCTGTAACTTACAACAAAAATCGCAAGTTGCTGAACGTGTAACACGCTTCCTGCAACTTGCGATTTTTTTTCCATATCGGTAAATTTGTTGCAAGTTGCAAGAAAAATCGCATCGTATAACAGCACCTTTACTAGCTTGCTATTATATTATAGCTTCCAAGTTGCTTTAGAACAAACGCCTCGCTGATCTGGTTCAGGCTGAATGAATAGCTAGGCTGTGAGTGGTCGTCAGCTTGTTGTTGCGAGTTGCTTCGGAGCTGCTGTCTTATATTCAGTACTGCATTCTAGAAGTGCCGTGAGCAAAAACATTAGAGATTATCTGAGGTTTATAGGATAAGCCACTAGCAGTGTCTAAACAACTAACAGTTGCGTTCTTTTTGTTAGATATTGCACTTTTTGGTATTTTCGACAGTTTTGACGAATCCTTCTTGTTCTCACTAATTAAGTTGGTATACGAATCCCGCTTGGCAGGTCTAATCAGGCTCGTTGTTTTGTTTCGTAGGCCTTTATAAGTAGCCCATTCAGTAGCTGATGCGGTCTTCTGTGCTCTTTTGTGATGATGATTTCGACGTTCCATCATTGTTCTAATTTCGCTAGTTAACTATGGGAGTGTATTGTGTTGTTTGGGATAGTATCGGCATCGAACTAACGACAAAATTGACACAAAAAACAGAAACTGCAAAATAGAGCTGCTCGTATTTTAACGGGAATTCCGTATATACGACCAGCTCTAATGTAGTCTTAGATACCTTAAAATGACCTTCATTAAAAACCGACGACTTTATCAAAAAGCAATCGATTAATGTTCAAAATAGCAAATGGGTTGGCTCCTGACTATATGAAAGAGATTTTCCAATCTATAATTTTGGTTCCAAAACATATTATTTGAGAAAGTCAAACAAAGATTTCAATCTTTCTTAAAACCAAACCAACTATTGCAGAAACAATCCAAATAGTGTAATAAAAGTAGCGTGCTGCGTAGGCAGTGTAGAAACAACAATCGAAATATAGTAAGGTTAGATATACTGCCGAAGCAGAGAACGTAGGAGTCTAACAGTTCGAGCGAAGGCCCTTCGCCCCGTTTCTCTCTGACGAAGGGCCTTCGCTTGAAACGTTAGACCCCTATACGTTCTCTGTTGCGGCAGTATATCTAACCTTACTATATTTCGATTATTGCAGAAACAGCTTCGCTTATACAGGGGCTAAACTTTGTAATTCTCTTCCTGCACATTTAAAAGAGACCCAGTCTCTCATAACATTCAAAAGAAAGCTTAAATCTACCGATATGCATCAGTTACTTTAATGAATGCTAACTAATATTTATGTATCTAAATATATATAGTTTAATGTGTATTATAATCTTGTGAATCGCATGCATCCATCCATCCATCCATCCATCCATCCATCCATCCATCCATCCATCCATCCATCCATCCATCCATCCATCCATCCATCCATCCATCCATCCATCCATCCATCCATCCATCCATCCATCCATCCATCCATCCATCCATCCATCCATCCATCCATCCATCCATCCATCCATCCATCCATCCATCCATCCATCCATCCATCCATCCATCCATCCATCCATCCATCCATCCATCCATCCATCCATCCATCCATCCATCCATCCATCCATCCATCCATCCATCCATCCATCCATCCATCCATCCATCCATCCATCCATCCATCCATCCATCCATCCATCCATCCATCCATCCATCCATCCATCCATCATCCATCCATCCATCCATCCATCCATCCATCCATCCATCCATCCATCCATCCATCCATCCATCCATCCATCCATCCATCCATCCATCCATCCATCCATCCATCCATCCATCCATCCATCCATCCATCCATCCATCCATCCATCTATCCATCTATCTATCTATCTATCTATCTATCTATCTATCTATCTATCTATCTATCTATCTATCTATCTATCTATCTATCTATCTATCTATCTATCTATCTATCTATCTATCTATCTATCTATCTATCTATCTATCTATCTATCTATCTATCTATCTATCTATCTATCTATCTATCTATCTATCTATCTATCTATCTATCTATCTATCTATCTATCTATCTATCTATCTATCTATCTATCTATCTATCTATCTATCTATCTATCTATCTATCTATCTATCTATCTATCTATCTATCTATCTATCTATCTATCTATAATCGCATGTGTATTTATCAATATCTAATCTCAAGTGAGTAGTTCCTCTTACCATACTTACATGAAGTACACTACACTACATATGTGTAGAGTAAAACTTGTGGAATAATTTACTTCAATCAACGGCGTCGCGTCAAGTAGGAATATGTTCACCAGCAGCGAACACTTTCATGGCATTCTGCGCGTGTTAGCGATAAAGCTATTATAGGTAGCAAGTATTTTATTCTTCTAACAAGCACTGTATAATATGCGCGATGCTTAATTTAATCACAAGAAACCAATATTGAAGAAATGATATTCGGTTAAAAAGTCGGAAATTCTAAACGTTTATAGACGTTCATTGCAGACAAGTTAATAAGTGACAAAACTTATTAAAAATTCTTTCTGGTTTTATTACCAATCGTAATAAGTACGGTACTACCAATATACACTGCGATAAAACGCGAAAGATTTGCCGCAACTTATTTGAAATTTAGCCTTAAACAACAGTTATGATCGATGACAAATGTCACGGTGCTCACAACGGTTCCCAAGGGGAAGGGAGCGCAATGGAATAGCCCGCTCAAATGATAGGATTTTACTACGTAACTGAGAAAAAGATAACTTCTTGTCCATCAGGATACGAAACGTCTGGTGGCATGAGTCAACTAGCAATCCCAAATATCGAATCTGCGTAACCTGATGAAGAACGCATTTGCTTAGGCCCAAGAAGTATCCCCAACGAGATAAGCACACGGCATACGATGTAGAGCGCAGATTTGGCAGAGCAAAGACTAAATTCGTGGTTTCGCGGTGTAATCCGCGGCCGAGACCAAAACCCCTTGTTGGACA